>JAYXIM010014568.1:0-24941 GCA_037575425.1 Anastrepha fraterculus
ATAACACAATTGAAACGCCACAGACTACTTTGAGACACCCTTTGCAAACTCGAGCTAAGCACAACATGGATGTTTTTAAATCTAAAGCGTAATTATAGTTTTGTGGTGAGCAACATTAAAACTTCTTATCGTATTGGAAAATTGCAGCCAGTAGGCGAAAGATTAATCTCGAATTAAAATATAAATAAATTCATTTAATAGTAGCGCGTCCTTGCAACCAAAGTGCGCTTCGTCATATAATCAGTAGGTATTCCGAAGCCGGAACCACAACAAGTGAGCAAAATGGCGCTTGAGCTAAAGTCGATTTTAATTATTTGTGGTGCTTTATTTGGTCTAAGCACAGCGCAAACGGCATTTGCTACCGAAAATAGTGCGCACAGCCAAGTGCAATTCTACAAAGATTTTCTATTGAAAGTGCACGACGAAGAAAAGTTCGAGAACTGCCTGATTTTCGGAGTTATTGAAAGAAGTGAAATTCTAGCGACGCTGCTCCAAATCGTCATCGAGGATTTACAAAAACCCATCTTATTGCAAAACTCGAATTCAACTTACAAAATCGCAAATGTGTTTAACAACGAAGTGCTCGTCATCGCGCAGATCGAGAACACCGAAACGGGTTTGCAAGCGCTGGCCGACAGCATGGATCACATGCGACAGAAGCGTATAATTTTCATTTGCGCTACACCAGAAACGGCTGCAATGACCAAGGAATTCTTGCTAAGCCTCTTTCATAATTGTGAAGCGAAAAAGATGCTTAATGTTTTGGCTATTTTTGGTGATTTTCCGACAACGCAATCCTTTCACAGCTACAGCATCTTCCCCGCCTTTCAACTGGAGCAAAAAACGTTTAACGAAAACAGTGTGCGAATATTTCCCCATCGCATGCGGAACCTACTTGGATATCGTCTACGCACTCTACCCGATCTGACATTCCCGAATAGCTTTGCGTTCGAGCAGGATGGTCGTGTGCAGGTTAACGGTTTTGTGCTAGAGCTCTTGGCCATATTTGCGGAAAGCATAAACGCTACGCTATTGTTTCCGCTGCCTGTGCGGATGAATGAAGTTCGTTTCCCACAAGAAATTCTCAGTCTCTTACGCAACAATAGTTTGGATATACCGATTGCACGCAGATATTTGGAAAGCGAAGCGCAGTTCGAAGAGACATCTTATCCTTACGATATCGGAGAATTTTGCGTTATGGCGCCAATTAAATGGTATCACTCCTTTTCAAGTTTTATCGAAGTCTACTTTAGTGCTACGGATATTGCGACGAGTGTGCTGGTCCACTGTGCCATGACGGGTTTATTCTACTTGAGTCAACGGTTGCAAAAAATACGCGCAAGTGGCTCCACTCTTCGTAAAAGGAAACGGCCAACGACTGTTGATGTGAAGACGGCGGCTAATTTGCGTCCTTTGGTTACTTTTCGAATTTTGGTCTTTCTGACAATGCTTTGGTCTTCATGCGTTCTGACTAGTTTCTTGGCGAATTTAAATAGTTTTTTAACCAAACCAGCCAGAATGCCCAGCTTAAGAAGTTGGAATGATTTTGATAATACTGGCCAGAAGGTTATGACTTCTGCTGATGCTTATAAGTATATTTTGTCGTGGTGTGATGAGTCATGCAAAAATATGGAAAAGTCGGTGGTATTTTCCAAGTCATTTCTGGATGTTCGCAACCACGTTAAAAATCTCAATACCAAATATGCATATTTTGTACGATCACTTTTGTGGCAATATACCGCTTTGAAAATGAAGAGGTTGAAGTGGCCCATTTTCTATTACACGGAGTTGTGCTTGAGAAGGCCGATTTATGACTGCTTTCCACTGCAATCGAACTCGGTTTTTAAAGATGCACTGAATTTGTTTCTTCTGAGGTTCCTGGATCATGGTTTGCGCAGTTATTGGATCGATGCAACTTATATGGAACTCATAAGACTGAAGCAGTTTCATGGCCGCACTATAAATCAACCGCTGGAACAGCCGCTGGATATGGATTATATGTCATTTATGTGGCCAATGTTGGGTTGCGCTTGGTTGCTGGCTGCTGTTACGTTCGCGTGTGAGTTAGTCATTGGGCATTGGACGACAGTGATTCGAAAGCGAAACAATTGAAGAAAAAAGAACAATGAAAGAAATTTCTGAATACTGATACAAAACTGAAACAAGCAAAATATCTATATGTTGTTAGTAAAAAACCACTCACAAATATTGGGTAGTCGAAAAAGTCTTTTCGTATTTTGTCAATAGATGTCGTTGGAGTCATCTATCTCCAGTGCTATCAATCACATTGTGTCATATCATATGGTGTTAGAAAGGCGACATGTTAAGCTTCATTTAACCAAAAAAAAAAAAAGAAATTAAAAGAAGTTGAAAAAAAGTTATAGCTGTTCAAAGATGAGAAAAAATAATGAAGCAATTCGCTATATTTTGAAATTTTTGTATAAAAAAGGGAAGAATGCCATACAAGCCACCAATGAGATTTGTGAAGCTTATGGAGTCGATGCTGTATCAGTTCGTGTAGCACAACAATAGTTCGCTTGCTTCAGTTCTGGAAATTTCGATGTGAAAGATGCCCCTCGCTCCGGTCGACCTATCGTTGAAAAAGTCAATGAAATTATCGAAAAGATTGACCAGGAGCGTCACATAAGCTGCCATGACATCGCCAAGGCACTAAACATTCATCATCAAACGGTTTTGAACCATTTAAAAAAGGCTGGTTACAAAACGAAGCTCGATGTTTGGGTACCACATGAATTGTCTGTGAAAAATTTAATTTAACATCTGCGATTCTTTGCTGAAAAGAAATGAAATCGAACCATTTCTGAAGCGAATGGCAACAGGAGACGAAAGGTGGATCAAATACGACAATAATGTGCGAAAAAGATCATGGTGCAAGGGTGGTGAAGCTCAACAAATGGCCACAAAGCCAGGATTGACGCCTCGAAAGGTTATGCCGTGTGTTTGATGGGATTGGAAAATAAATCATCCACTATGAGCTGCTCCAGCCTGCTCGAACGATTGATTCTACACTTTACTGTCAACAACTGATGAGATTGAAGCAAGCAGTCGAAAAAAACGGCTAGAACTGATCCGCAGAAAGGGCTACGCTAGGCCACCCACATCTTTGCGGGCTCGGCAAAAACTGGGAGAGCTTGGCTGGGAAGTTTTAATGCATCCACCATATAGCCCTGATCTTGCACCATAGGACTATCATTTGTTGCGGTCACTGCAGAACTCCCTTAATGGAGTAAACTTGTCTTCAAGAGAAGCCTGTGAAAATTACTTGTCGCAGTTTTTCGCCGAGAAACCACAAACGTTTTACACTGATGGAATATTGTCTCTAGAAGAAAAATAGCAAAAGGTGGTCGACCAAAATGGTACATATTTGGCTTAATAAAGTTGATTATAAATATAAAAAAATGAGTTGAAGTTTGATTAGAAATACGAAAAGACTTTTTCGACTACCCAATACTTACAATTTTTGGTCATATAAATAAATAAATAGCACATGAATGTTGTTTAATAAAATTTGTTGTTGTTGAAATTGAAATTAAGTTTTGAAAAAGGCGAGCCAAGAAGCACTGAGAGAATGGTAAGTCCTAAAACACACAAGTTAAAAAGCTCATTGACATAAAGAAAGAAATAGTTAGGATATAATAGAGACAGAGACCTTCATAGACTCCTGGGGAATGGGATATAAGGTTGTTATGAGGATCCTTAAGAATCCAAGAGGACCACAGCCAACGTGCCCAGCCCTATTGCGAGTAGTGGTTTCCACATTATTTCCATATCAGGACAGACACAACGGGTGATAGCGGTTGACATCCCAGAAGTCGCCACACAAGAAGAGCTTTCCACAGTACAGCGCATTGCTGATAACAAAGCTCCGGGCTTAGATGGCTTCCCAAATATAGCTGTAAATGCAGCAATTAAATCAACGCCAGAGGTTTTTGCTAAATTGTACAATACATGTGTCAACCAAGGGAATTTTCCAAAAGTGTGGGAGAAACAGAGGTTGGTACTGCTACTCAAACCGGGAAAGCTGCCGAACCATCCATCGTCATATCGTCCACTGTGTATGCTAGATACACTCGGCAAAGTACTAGAGCGAATCATATGTAACAGAATACCACAGGGCTTTCCCAAACCAATATGGCGTTGGAAAAGGCCGTTCAACCGTGGACGCAGTACAAGCTGTAATGAATATTGCTCGTCAAGCCACTAGCGGCAGGAAACGGAAAGGTGGCACGAAGAAATACTGCGCTGTTGTTACCTTAGAAATAGGTTGGCAAAAACCCCTCCTCTGAACCCTCCCCGACGGTGCCGACTGGTAATAGGTACCACTGTTCTCCCTCTGCACACAGTTGAGAGGTAACTAGCTCAGGTAAAACTTCACGGACAAGTGTTCGTTACTCCTTAGTAGTACCGCATTTGTAAATGGAGTTTTACTATGGTGTGAGGTAAAGGGTCGGATCAAGGTGTCATGATTAGCCTGGCTGGGGTCCCTTTTTCAAATATAGCCCAGTCGTTAACGTGAGCTTACGGATACCTGGCGCTCTCCGTAATAACCAGCCTTGCCTGTGTAGTTCGGAGCTATGCACAGGTGGACATCGGATGACATTGCGTTGGTGGTAGTGGGAAAGCATCTGGACGTGCTGCAAGCGTTGTGCAACGATGCAATTGTAAGAATTAGAAGATGGCTTGGAAACGTGAAGTTTGAACTTGCAGCTCAAACAACTGAAGTCGTATTACTGATAACACGACGGGTACGTGCAGAGTTAGTGATTACGGTAGCTCACAAGGTCGCAGTTATATATCAAATATCTGGGAGTACTCATCGACTAGAAAATTACTTTGAAGTATCATTTACAGTCAGTCAATGAAAAAGCCGTAAGAATAAATATCGCGTTACTAGACTAATGCATAATATCGGCAGCCCTTGCGCAAGTATACGGAAATTCCTGTTAACAAGCAGGAGATCAGTGATTCTGTACGCAGCACCATTCTGGGCAATAACGAAGCATCGTACCTCCAACACATCGAGCCACATACAGACTTGGCGCTCTGCGAGTAGCCAGTGCCTATCGCACTGTCTCAGATGACGCATTCCATGTGATAACGGGAATGGTGCCTATCGACCTTCTCGCGGTTGAGATGTATAGATGTATAGGTTACATAACACCATTGGGCAGAAATCGTCGACCTTGGCTAAAAAAGAAGAAAGGTTGCGAACAATTGAAGAATGACAGATACGGTGGAAGCAATCCGAGACAGGTAGGTGAACCTTTGAGCTGATATGCAAATAATGCGAGGTGGATTAAGCAAAAACACCGAGAAATTGATTTTTATATCACACAGTTGCTTACTGAAAACGGTTTCTTGAAAGCATACCTACACAGGTTCCATTTTGAGAACGATCCGTACTGCCCGCAGTGCCTCGAAGAACAAGAAGCAGATAGGCATATCTTGTTCCAATGCCCGCGGTTCATTAATGAGCGAAATATTCTTGAGAGAGAGTTTGGCGACAACATAAGTGAGCCAAATCTTATCCCACATAAGTGCGAAAACGAAGAAAACTGGAAAATTACATGCGTAGTGGCCGCAGATATCATGAAGATCCTTCAATACGCGGATTATGCACGCAGGTCCCTAGAAAGAGCTCCTTAACACAATGTACAGAACAGAATGATAATAACAGACGATTGAGGAATAATATACTCACAACGGCCTCCTGACGGACTACTTAACGGTTAAGTTCCAGAAGGACATACCGTAAGACATGAGGGGGGTTTAGTTGGCCTAAAGTCCCACACCACGGCTTCGGCCATAGGCTTTTGATGCTTCCCCTTCTCCACAAAACAAAAAAAAAGAGACAGAGACAGATACATTGATCTCCATACTGATAGAACTGCTTAATAGTCGTTGCAAGACACCACACAGATTCTCGTACTGACATGGTCTGACTGATTTGAGTTAACACGCTTCATAACGGCCTCCCAACGTATTACTTAACGGTAAGGTTCCAGAAAGACCAACCTTTCGGACAAGAGAAGGTTTTAGCTCGGGTTAAAGTCCCACACTGACGGTCGCCATGGCTGTATAGGCTTTCGACGCTGTCCTCCTACTAAAAAAGCTCAAAGGTGGCTGAGAGGAGCTCCCTCCTGAAACCGTTATATCTGGTATAAATGGTTTGGTCTCTCAGAAGTTGATTGTTTTTCGCAGATATCGAGCGCCGCATGGCATTCAGCCTTGAAATAAAGCAAAATTACAACAACAAAAAACATTATTCAATACGGACTAGCAAAGAGTAGGACCAGTTCTTGTGAAATAATTGCACACAACGGCAAAAACAACATAGGCTACAACAACAGCAAATGTTAGTGAAAGGCTTAGAAAAGGCAGGCGTCAAGCGTTGGGCGATTAAGGCGAAGTTGAATTGATTTGCTGCGCTCAAAAGTCGGAAACAAAAACTTGCAACAACTATGGCAAGAAAAAAAGAAAGTCACCAATTTTATAGTGAATTTTAATAATTTCAGTGCGTTGTTTAAGCGTGGATCGTTCCATTTTTATTAATGGCGTAGTTTCTACTTGTCAAATATCAGCTTCAAAGGGACAGCTTCAAAAGTGACATCTATCAAAATAGCGGGCTATTCAAAATAACACCTGTTATTGGGAAATCCTTTACTGACGAGCTTCAGATCGAATGCACTGAATAACATTTTTAGAACCCGACCAAATTTTTTTTTACTGTGGCTCTACTGTAGGCCTATGTAGACCTAATGAATTTACGCAACCCAGCTTCCAGCACGGAAAAGTTACTTACACCCAAAATAATTCTCATTTGTCGAGATATTTGTGAACCGGATTTTGATTTCACTAGCGAGAATTTTCTCTTCAGGGTACGCCACCTATAAAACAGTACTACTTATCCGCACATAAGCTTTTCTGCACGCAAATAATATAAACTGGCTTCCCCAGCGCGGAATGGCTGTTTTAAGAAAATGTGTATATGTATGTACTTATGTATATATGTATGCATACGTATGTATGTAGGTGGTAAGTGAGCAGAAATTTTTAATGCATTTTAAGTTACAAAAATGGTACGCGATTATCTGTCGGTCGAATGAAATATATAGTAAATATTAACATATCTTCATTTTATCTGCCCTTGGAGTGCAGTCCGCTAGCGTAAATTAACCGTTAAGCGAGCTTTGTATCACAAATGATACATTTCGTTTTTTAAAGATATTTGCTATCTATTTATATTTCTATTACCGTTATTTAAGCCACCTTTGGGAAACAATTTCTCTTAAAGTTCAATCAATTAGACGAGAATGCTGTCTTAAGGGGGAACACCACTGTGATTTTTCAAGAAAAATCGATTTGTTTTTTGCATCTTCTTAAAGTAGATACATTCAAAAATACGTAAAAAAAATATTAATTTAAAATCTGGAAAATTGACGAAGTTATACTTTACATATCACTTCAATTATGGCTACTTAATAGTGAGCGCTCTCACTGAGCGCCGCCAATGAAAACTTTAAACGCGTTTTTCTCAAAACGACTTTTCTGAACACGGTGGCCTCGATTTCTCGAAGACTTATGAACCGATTTCAATTGGTTTTTTTGTTTTTTAATTGTTGTATATGTATTGGCATAGCCGTTTTTAAAAATTCCACGAATTAATATTTTTTCAAGCCTTTCGAAAACAAAAAAAAAGGTAAAAACCCAAACTCATTTTTCAAACCTGCAGCATTTTCTCAAAAAACAAAAAATAAAAACAAACTTCCACGTACGCCGATAGCCATTGATGTATAGATTAAGAATTTTTTTGGTTTTTTGCTTTCAGATGATTTTTCACTGCTGTATCGTGGCCACCAGGTGCATCAGTTTTTTATGACGTCATTGCATTAATATTAATAACAATTGTAATTTTCAATGTTTTTCAATAAAAATTTGTGTCAGAATAGTAGAATATATGCTAAATAAATTGTAATTTGTCCTATCCTCAAATAATCATCCCTACTTATAAAAAAAATTCATGAAAATCACTTGATTTGCACGCGATCACAGTGGTGTTCTCCCTTAACTTCCTTGCTAAAGACTGTGTAATCATATGACAAAACAAAAAATGACGGATAGAAGGACAGCAATAAAACTCGTCGCTTTCCCTCTGCATTGTCTGTGAAAAAGCTTCTAGCTACGTTGAGTATCGTAGTGTTAGACCATCTGCTACATTCACCAGATTTTGCGAATCAAATTTTAGTACGTTGAAATTGTGAAAGCGGCGCGTATTCTAAGTCCTCAGCCAAACCAGCATATTGCCACATATGGTAAATAAACCTATCCTACTTGGTGGAATGAAGATTTGAGTCAACTCAGGAAAATGATAAGAGAAGTCTTCAATATCTGCTACAAACACAAGTACTTCAAACCCTACAAAGATTGCCTTAGTGAATACAAGAAAACAATCACAGAGGCTCGGACAGAGGCTTAGAGAGATTTTTGTATGGGCGATGAACAACTTTGAACCATACAAAGCAGCCGGCCCAGATGGGATATTCCCAGCCATGCTGTGGAACACTCGAGAAACAACGATCCCTTGGCTGGAGGTCTTTTTCAGAAAAAGCCTTATGCTAGGGCATATACCAAAAAGCTGGAAGAGGGTTAAGGTGATTTTTATCCCAAAAGCTGGTAGACGAGGTCATGATACAGCGAAAGATTTTAGACCCATCAGCCTATCCTCCTTCATCCTCAAAACTCTCGAGCGATTGTTGGATGTATATCTCAGGGGGAAGATTACAGACCCAACGATTTCACCATGTCAACATGCCTACCTCAAAGAAAAGTCTACAGAGACTGCTCTTCATGAGGTTGTAAGTACGATTGAGAGGAGCATAGAATACAAACAATACTCACTAGTTGCTTTTCTGGACACAGAGGGAGCGTTCAACAATTTTAGCGCAAAATCCATAATTGAGGTTCTTAATAAGGGGTGATCAATCATGAGGTGCTTTTTTCAATAGTTAAAAAAAAAAAAATGTAAATTATGTTCAAAACCTTTATTTATCATTTGAAATGACATTCTTTGACATTTACTTTTTGAATATGACTTCATTCAAATGTTGGCCGCAACTACGCTTAAGGTGGTCCATTCTGAAGGTCCAATTTTCAATCACTCGTTCGAGCATTTCGACTGGTATGTCGTGAATAACACGCGTAATGTTGGCTTCCAGAGCTTCAATCGTAGCTGGTTTATCAGCATAGACCTTGGACTTCACGAATCCCCAAAGAAAAAACTCCAAAGGTGTGATATCACAAGATCTTGGTGGCCAACTCACAGGTCCTAAACGTGAAATCAGCTGCTCTCCGAAATGACTTCTCAATAAAGTTATTGCTTCACGAGCTGTATGGCAAGTGGCTCCGTCTTGTTGAAACCAAATGTCGTAGAGATCATTAGATTCAATTTCAGGTAGCAAAAAGTCCGATATCATGGTACGGTAGCGAGCACCATTCACAGTTACGTTGCGGCCATCATCATTTTTGAAAAAATATAGACCGATGATTCCACCAGCACATAAACCACACCAGACCGTTGTTTTCTCTGGGTGTAAAGGTAGCTCTTGAACCTGTTCTGGTTGCTCTTCATCCCAAATACGGCAATTTTGCTTATTGACGTAACCATTGAGCCAGAAATGCGCCTCATCGCTGAACAAAATTTTGCTCGAAAACAGCGGATCTTCTTCAATCTTTTCAAGAGCCCAATCAGCAAAACGGCGACGTGCAGGAAGGTCATTTGGCTTTAGTTCTTGTACGAGCTGTATTTTGTATGCTTTTAAATGAAGATCCTTCCGTAAAATTGACCAAGTTGTTCCATACGACAGTCCAAGTTGCTGAGAACGGTGCCGAATCGATTCATCGCGGTTTTCACGTACACTCTCTGCTACTGCCGCTATATTCTCAATGGACGTGGTCTATTCGGTCGAGAATTATCCACCAATGAGTATTCGGATTCAAATTTGTTTATGGTATGTCGAATAGTGTTTAAGGCAGGCCGATTATGTTGACCACAGAACGCTGATTTTCATAATACAGTTGAACAATTTGTAGACGTTGTTGCGGTGTGAGTCTTTCCATGATGAAATGCCAAACGCTGTTCAACAAATCCACGATGACAGTTTGCCAAAACTCGCGCGCGATCTGTAAAAAAAACGCAAATGAAAAAAACTCCTCTTAATTGATCACCCGTTATGTTAGGCACATACATAGATCTCAACGAATGGATAGAGAACATGCTTAAAACTAGAATATTTATCGATTAGGTAGGCAGCAGCATTGGAAAAACGCTCTGTAAACAGGGGAACCCTCAGGGATTAGAGTCTTATTCCCTCTGCTGTGGTTCCTAGTTGTCAACAATATCCTTACCAAATTCAACCGAAAGAGAATTAAAGTAGTGGCGTACGCGGACGACATATGGCTAATGGTTTCAGGAATGTTTCCAACCACAATCAGTGAGATTATGTAAGGAGCTCTGGTATTACTTAGCAATTGGGCCACGGACTGTAAAATTTAATTGTTTAAGTGTAAAACCGAGAAAAACTGAACTGATGCTATAAGAAAACCAAGGTACCAAACTTAAATCTCCCGAAACTAAACGGCGATAGTCTCACGCTAACCTAGTAGGCAAAATACCAAGGTGTTATCTTAGACCCCAAACTCAGCTGGAAGTCCAACGTAGAATACAGGGTAAAACTAACCAATAGGTCCTACACAACCATTGTAAGGCCAATACTAACATATGCGGCACTAGTCTGGTGACCTGCAACAGGAAAGGAATACAACAAAACTAAGCTACACAAGATACAAAGAACAGCGTATATCTTAACCACAGGAGCGCTTAGCACCAGTCCTACTGAAGCGCTCAATGTACTAACTCATCTGCTACCATTAGATTTAATATTTTAATGTAAACAATCGCTACTTGCAGCGCGGCGAGACTCAGAGACATAGAAAGCTGGACAACAAGGTCGTACGGTCACAGTAAGACCCTCCTACAGGGACCCTCGCTGCTCAAAAACAGATCAGACTACACTGTCCCCGACCTTAACTTCAAGAAATACTTTACGGTACGTTTTCCACCGAGAGCCGAATGGAGCAAGGGGAAGGGGATTGGAAGATACGATATCGAAATTTATACCGATAGTTCTAAGATGAACTGCGGTGTGGGAGCTGGCTTTCATTCACAGCCACTCAACCTATCTCAGTCAATTCGTCTTCCTAACTATGCCAACGTGTTCCAAGCAGAACAGTTAGCGATCAGAGAAGCATGCACATCACTAAAGCTCTATAAGGAAGTTGCTGCAAGAGTAGCTATCTTCTCAGACAGTCAAGCAGCTATAAAGGCCTTAGACTCCAACTCCAGTTCATCCAAACTAGTCTTACAGTGTAGAAAGGAACTCGAATTGCTTAGTCATTGGCTTGAAATCAGTCTGATATGGGTTGTTCCCGGTCACAGGAACATACGGGGTAATGTGATAGCGGATGAGCTAGCAAGAAAAGGTTCGACACTAGAAATAGCAGAGGCGGTGGCAGTCTCCACCCGTCTCAACACCATAAAAGCATCCATTGCTTCACACTATCATGCCTTAGTCGAAAGAAGATGGAAGCAACTAACTACATGTATTACAACAAAAAACACATGGCCGTCATACAAAATCCAAAGGACGAATGATCTGTTAGGATGCTCTCGGCCAAACATCTCACGTATCACTATAACCCCTACAGGCCATGGGAAAGTAGGGCATCATGCAGCCAGACTCAACCTACACTTCAATCCTATCTGCAGAAGCTGTCAAGCGGAAGCTGTCCACTACTTATGTGAATGTCCAGGGCAAGCTAGGGCACGACTCCGCTCCTTTGGTAAGCCTTTCTTGCAGCAAATTAATGAGATTTTAGACACAAACAAAACATCATCCTACAAAGACGGTGGTAGTAAAACGGTGCTAGTCACTAACTGGAATTATTTCAGTGGAAATACTCAACCACTTCAACAACAACAACAAGGATTAACGACGCCGTCTGTCAATGCCATCCAAAACCACATCGCCAAAGTTATTTCGAATGGTCGAAATCTTTGTTTCGACAGTTGCGCTTCATTTCTCGTGTCTTTGTATACAGGGTTTGATTGAAAATTAATGAGCCTGCCCGCGCGGAGCGTCTGCCAAGCGATCAACCGAATCGGCTGGTGGGGGAAAATGGTCGTTGGACCTTCCCCTTCCACTAGAAACCGGTCCCAGTTCGCTGGCAACAGCGGTGCAGCCAACATCGCTCCGCGCGTTAAAGCTGTTTTAGAAATGTGTTAGGATTTTGCAGTGGCGAAAATGTAGCGATCGTTGGAGCAAAGTTACTCGATCAAATTTTGCGTAAAGCCAAACAGTTTGTACATCCAGGAAGCACTGTAAACGCGGCATTTTACAAAGAAGTGCTCCTTCGGCTGAAAAAGCGCGTCGCCCGGGTTCGGCCCGACCTCGTCAACAATTGGACCCTTCATCACGACAATGCGCCGGCGCACACCGCCTTCCTCTGCACCTCTGCATTGGCCAAGATGGCGGTTCCGGTGCTTCCCCACCCTCCCAGCAGCCCAGACCTGTCACCTCCGGACATCTTCTTGTTCCCGCGTCTGAAAAGAAAGCTGAAGGGGAGGCGTTTCGACTCCATCGAGGCGATCCAAAAGGACCGCTACCACCGGTGTATTGACGCTCAAGGGTCCTATTTTGAAGAATATTAGTTGTATAAGCCAAAAGCTTTAATAAAACTGCTTAAAAAAATAAGGCTCATTACTTTTCAATCAAACCCTGTACTACAGATGTCTGCTTCACAAGTGTCAACATTGTGCTATTTGCAACAATTAAAATTACTTCGATAGAGTGATTAATTTTGCCCCACCTAAGTAAAAATAGTTTACCCAACCACTTATGCGAGCCATTTTCGGCCTCGATTCTGTTCCCAATATCATTATGGGAATAAAGCTATGAACTCCTAGTAAACTAGCAAGCATCCAAATCCCTAGCAAAAATGGGTGTAAAAATAATATCACAATTGAAAGCCACAGACTACTTTGAGACACCCTTTGCACGCTCGAGCTAAGCACAACATGGATTTTTTAAAATCTAAAGCGTAATTATAGTTTTGTGGTGAGCAACATTAAAACTTCTTATCGTATTGGAAAATTGCAGCCAGCAGGCGAAAGATTAATCTCGAATTAAAATATAAATAAATTCATTTAATAGTAGCGCGTCCTTGCAACCAAAGTGCGCTTCGTCATATAAGCAGTAGGTATTCCGTAGCCGGAACCGCAACAAGTGAGCAAAATGGCGCTTGGGCTAAAATCGATTTTAATTATTTGTGCTGCTTTATTTGGTCTAAGCACAGCGCAAACGGCATTTACTACCGAAAATAGTGCGCACAGCCAAGTGCAATTCTACAAAGATTTTCTATTGAAAGTGCACGACGAAGAAAAGTTCGAGAACTGCCTGATTTTCGGAGCTATTCAAAGAAGTGAAATTCTAGCGACGTTGCTCCAAATCGTCACCGAGGATTTACAAAAGCCCATCTTATTGCAAAACTCGAATTCAACATACAAAATCGCAAATGTGTTTAACAACGAAGTGCTCGTCATCGCGCAGATCGAGAACACCGAAACGGATTTGCAAGCGCTGGCCGACAGCCTGGATCACATGCGACAGAAACGTATAATTTTCATTTGCGCTACACTAGAAACGGCTGCAATGACCAAGGAATTCTTGCTAAATCTCTTTCACTATTGTGAAGCGAAAAAGATGCTTAATGTTTTGGCTATTTTTGGTGATTTTCCGACAACGCAATCCTTTCACAGCTACAGCATCTTTCCCGCCTTTCAACTGGAGCAAAAAACGTTTAACGAAAACAGTGTGCGAATATTTCCCCATCGCATGCGAAACCTACTTGGATATAGTCTACGCACTCTACCCGATCTGATATTCCCGAATACCTTTGCGTTCGAGCAGGATGGCCGTGTGCAGGTTGGCGGTTTTATGCAAAAGCTCTTGGCCATATTTGCGGAAAGCATAAACGCTACGCTGTTGTTTCCGCTGCCTGTGCGCGTGAATGAATTTCGTCTCCCAAAAGACTTACTCAGTCTTTTACGCAACGATAGTTTGGATATACCGACTACACACAGATATTTGGAAGGCGAAACGCAGTTCGAAGAGGCATCTTATCCTTACCATATCGGAGCATTTTGCGTTATGGCGCCAATTAAATGGTATCACTCCTTTTCAAGTTTTGTCGAAGTCTACTTTAGTGCTACATATATTGTGACGAGTGTGCTGGTCTACTGTGCCATGATGGGTTTATTCTACTTGAGTCAACGGTTGCAAAAAACACGCGCAAGTGGCTCCACTCTTCGTAAAAGGAAACGGCCAACGACTGTTGATGTGAAGCCGGCGGCTAATTTGCGTCCTTTGGTTACTTTTCGAATTTTGGTCTTTCTGACAATGCTTTGGTCTTCATGCGTTCTGACTAGTTTCTTGGCGAATTTAAATAGTTTTTTAACCAAACCAGCCAGAATGCCCAGCTTAAGGAGTTGGAATGATTTTGAGAATATTGGCCAGAAGGTTATGACTTCTACTGATACTTATAAGTATATTTTGTCGTGGTGTGATGAGTCATGCAAAAATATGGAAAAATCGCTTGTGTTTTCTAAGTCATTTCTGGATGTTCGCAACCACGTTAAAAATCTCAACACCAAATATGCATATTTTATACGATCATTTTTGTGGCAATCTATCGCTTTGAAAATGAAGAGGTTGAAGTGGCCCATTTTCTATTACACGGAGTTGTGCTTGAGAAGGCCGATTTTAGACTGCTTTCCACTGCAATCGAACTCAGTTTTTGAAGATCCGCTGAATTTGTTTCTTCTGAGGTTCCTGGATCATGGTTTGCGCAGTTATTGGATCGATGCAACTTATATGGAACTCATAAGACTTAAGCAGTTTGATGGCCGCACTATAAACCAACCGCTGGAACGGCCGCTGGATATGGATTATATGTCATTTATGTGGCCAATGTTGGTTTGCGCTTGGTTGCTGGCTGCTGTTACGTTCGCGTGTGAGTTAGTCATTGGGCATTGGACGGCAGTGATTCGAAAGCGAAACAATTGAAGAAAACAGAACAATGAAAGAAATTTCTGATACTGATATAAAATTGAAACAAGCAAAATCTCTATTTGTTGTTAGTAAAAAACCCCTCACAAATGCTTAAAATTTTTGGTCATATAAATAAATAAATAGCACATGAATGTTGTTTAATAAAATTTGTTGTTGTTGAAATTGAAATTGAGTTTTGAAAAAGGCGAGCCCAGAAGCACTGAGAGAATGGTAAGTCCTAAAACACTCAGGTTGAAAAGCTCATTGACAGAAAGAAAGAAATAGTATATAATAGAGACAGATACCCCCCTCGACTCCTGGGGAATGGGATATACGGTTCTTATGAGGATCCTTAAGAATCCAAGAGGACCACAGCCAACGTGCCCAGCCCTATTGCGAGTAGTGGTTTCCACATTATTTCCATATCAGGACAGACACAACGGGTGAGGGCGGTTGACATCCCAGAAGTCGCCACACAAGAAGAGCTTTCCACAGTATAGCGCATTGCTGATAACAAAGCTCCAGGCTTAGATGGCTTCCCAAATATAGCTGTAGAAGCAGCAATTAAATCAACGCCAGAGGGGGTTTTTCCAAAGTGTGGAATAAACAGAGGTCTGTACTGCTGCTCAAACCGGGAAAGCTGCGGGACATCCATCGTCATATCGTCCACTGTCTATGTAGATACACTCGGCAAAGTACTAGAGCGAATCATATGTAACAGAATACCACAAGCTTTCCCAACCAATATGGCGTTGGAAAAGGCCGTTCAACCGAGGACGCAGTACAAGCTGTAATGAGTATTGCTCTCCAAGCCACTAGCGGCAGGAAACGGAAAGGTGGCACTAAGAAATACTGCGCTGTTGTTACCTTAGATATAGGTTGGCAAAAACCCCTCCACTGAACCCTCCCCGAGGGTGCGGACTGGTAATAGGTACCACAGTTCTCCCTCTGCACACAGTTGAGAGGTAACTAGCTCAGGTAAAACTTCACGGACAAGTGTTCTTTACTGCTTAATAGTACAGCATTTGTAAATGGAGTTTTACTATGCTGTGAGGTAAAGAGCCGGATCAAGGTGTCATGCGACCCGTGCCGAGGATCAGCCTGGCTCGCGTACGTGAGCTTACGGATATCGGCGCCCTCCGTAATTACCAGCCTTGCCTGTGTAGTTCGGAGCTATGCACAGGTGGACATCTCTTCTCCAACACTCGTGGGACCAACTATGAACTTAAATAATAACAAAAAATAAAAACAAAAAATTAGAAGGGGCAGCAAGCTCCGAGAAACGAGCAGCGTTTAAAACGAGCTCTCAATTTGCCACTTCAGTACATCGGCGCGTCCTGTGGCAGTCGGAACCAACCCAACTAGTCGACATCCTGTGGCTACGCGGAGAGCTGGGGCAGATACTGCTACAAGTAGCACCGAGGCCAGTGCTCTCGCCGGAAGATGACCGACAATAAGGATCATTGATCCAACCAAAGCAGGGTACTTGGAGAGGCGTAATGCCGTCAAGATACTTAAAAGGCTACACGAAACACCACCAACAACGGAGGAGTTGACGAAGGAGGTAAGCGAGTCGATAGAGTGGGCGAAGAAGGTACTACCTTACTTGAAAGGCTAACCACATCGTCAGCTGCCACCAAAAGACAGAGGTCTACTGAAGAGGTCAAGCCGTCAATGAAAAGACTGGATTAGGGTGATCCCGAATTAAGAATTCCCAACTAATGTGAAGCTGGAAGTGCTACTGAGCAATACAGGTCCGCCACCATCATGTACTGACGCTGGCTGGTATCAAGACCAAATTAAAAAATATAACCTGCGACGACGAAAGGTCGGTAGAGCTATATAGAGCAACAATAGCGAAGATTGGGGAAGTCTACTCTGGAGCGAAGCTCGTTGTAGTAGACAAAAAAAATATACCGTCTCGACCGAGGGCCCGAGTTTGGGTCCCTACACCCTCCGACCCGCAGCAAATCCTGCAAATAATGCTTGCACGCATGCAAGACTGTCCAACGGCGGGCTGGAAATTTGTCAAAGCTTTTGACAACACTGAAACAGTGGACGGGGTAGTGACGAAAGGTACCACAATGCAAGTAATGCTGTTACTAACAAACGGCTCGCCAGAACCTTTGGCGAAAAACGAAGGTATCATAAATTACGGTTTTGGCAAAGTGAGAGTCAGAACCTAAAAAACTGATGCTGATTCTATCGACCAACTAGCCTCAGAGATCCAAGGTAATGACGCTGAGTAAGATCCTATCGAGTCCTCAAGCGACGTCGAGAGCATCGACTTGGAAGGTTACTGCTCGTCAGGGTCTGAGCTCACAGCTAGACTTAAGAAAATGAGTACGAGTACGACAACTGAGTTTATAGCTGGTTCGAGTACAAAATACTCAGAAAAAGAGGTCTTGAACGAATCGCAAGAAGATGAGAATGCAAGGAATGCGTCTCCTTCAAATAAATCTACACCATAGCTAGCATCAGAAGCCCTAATTGATCGCATGGCAGCCGACAACCCTGATTTTGTCCTCATTCAGAAGCCAGGGATCAATGGGGGGGGGGGGGCGCATTTGCGGATTGAGGACTCCGAAATATAGGCTATACACAGTGGACTGAGAAAGTAAATCAAGGTCCTGCATTATGGCAAAAACAGAACTAACCAGATTTATACAGCAATACAGACACAACTACGATAAGCTGGGAGACAGATGGTAACAAGTAGCAGCTGTCGTCTTTTTATATGGCACACGGAGATCCAGTACCGTCGAACCTGTTAAAAGAGCTGATACTGGACAGCGAAGCTTGCGGCAATAAACTAGTATTGGGCGGCGACGCAAACGCCCATCAAACTACCTGGGGTAGTTCAAATATTAACGAGCGAGGTGAGTCGCTCTTTAATTTTGTTATGGGAACCAAATTATTGCTGCACAATTGCGGAAATGAGCCTACCTTTATTGTACGTAATCGTTAGGAAGTTCTTGCGTTAGTTTCAGACCCAATTATAGATAGAATAGTGAATTGGAGGGTACTCAATGCACATTCATTCTCTGATCACAGATATATAGAATGCACGCTTCAGGAAGACGTCATTCATCCTATGGTACTAAAATTCAGGAATCCTAGGCAAACAAACTGGCCCGGTGGTCGCCCGGAATTGCAGGAAACAATTCAACAGGGTCAAACTCTCCCAAAGCGAAAACAAATGGGACCTCTATTATGACAAACTAAAAATATATAAGAAAAAAATAAAGGAAGCAAAAAGGTCTTCACTTTTTGTGGGGAGATCGAGACTACGGTAGAGGCATCTCGACTGAGTAAAATCCTAACCAAGTCTGCTCAACCCATAGGGTATCTTCAGAAGCCAGACTCCAGCTGGACAGAATCCAACGAACAATCATTACACTTATTACTAAATACATACTTACTTCCCAGGTAATTCAGAGGAAGCGTTAACCACTAATATCCCAACTTCGGATGCGGTACTAGGTTCCGACATCCTCAACATTGCCACAGAAGCCAAGATAGCTTGGGCTGTAGAAAACTTCCAACCATATAAAACACCGGGACCAGATGGGATAATCCCTGCACAACAACAACGAACATTGGGCAACATTATGAAATGGCTGATAACCATATTCAGATCAACATTACGACTAAATTACGTCCCCCCAAGGTGGAGGGAAGTCAGGGTGGTTTTCGTACCAAAGGCTGGTAGGAGCTCGCATACGAAACCTAAAAACTTCAGATCGATTAGCCTTTCCTCATTTCTATTAAAGTCGTTAGAGCGATTTATAAGGAAAAACTTGACACCTTCGCTACTCGCGAGATCACAACATGCATACTCTAAAGGTAGATCCACAGAGAGCATTAAACACACTACTTTCAATCAATAGAGAATAAAGAGTATTCTTTGGTAGCCTTCCTAGACATAGAGGGCGCTTTCAACAACATTAACTCAGCAACATTGCATGGATGAACTTAATTCATTTTTTGACGATGAAGCTCCATCAAGAACCAGAGTTTATCGATGGTATGGTGAATTCCATCGTGGTCGTAGTTCAATCCAAGACGAATTTCGTGAAGGTCGTCCAAAATCAGTTGTTGTTCCGAAAACCATTGATGCTGTGCGTGAACTGATATTGCAAGATCGTCATGTGACCTATCGTGAGATTGAGACAATTTTAGGCATTAGTGGGACCAGCATACATTCAATATTGCATAAACATTTGACTGTCAAACAAATTTGTTCGCGTTGGATCCCACACAATTTGTCAATCGCTCAAAAAAGGCTCGTGTCGATGCTCAAAAAATACGATCGCGAGGCTTCGAAAAAAGTCTATGACATCGTGACAGGTGATGAATCATGGATTTACGTGTACGAGCCCGAAAGTAAACAGCAGTCGACTGTATGGGTGTTTCAAGATGAGCCAAATCCAACAAAAGTTGTTCGCGCACGAAGCACTTCCAAGCAAATGGTCGCCTGCTTTTTCGGAAAAACTGGACATGGCGCAACCGTACCACTAGAACAACGTAGAACAGTAAATTCTGAGTGGTACACAACCATTTGCTTGCCAGTTGTCTTCCAAGAAATTAGGAAAACCAATCGCTAAAGATGGATCACTCTTCACCAGGACAATGCGAGCTCTCACACATCGGCTCAAACAACTGCATTTTTGAGCACCCAAAACATCGAATTAATGGGTCATCCGCCGTATAGTCCTGACTTGGCACCGACTTGGTACGTATTCCCGTACGTAAAAAACAAACTGAGAGGTCAAGGTTTTTCGACACCTGAAAAAGCGGTTGCGGCATTCAGAATGCATGTTTTGGAGGTACCTCATTCAGAGTGGCAAAAGTGCTTCGACAATTGGTTCAAACGCATGCAAAAGCGTATAGATCTTCATGGAGAATATTTTGAAAAAAAATAAAGTGATTTCCGGCTATTCAAAATAACTCCTGTTATTGGGAAATCCTTTACTGACGAGGTTCAGATCGAATGCACTGACTAACATTTTTAGGACCCAACCAAATTTTTTTTGACTGTGGCTCAGTAATGAATTTACGCAACCCAGCTTCCAGCAACGAAAAGTTACTTACTCCCAAAATAATTCTCATTTGACGAGATATTTGTGAACCGTATTTTGATTTTACTAGCGAGACTTTTCTCTTCAGGGTACGCCACCTATAAAACGGAACTACTTATCAGCACATAAGCTTTTCTGCACGCAAATAATACAATATAAACTGGCTTTCCCAGCGCGGCATGGCTGTTTTAAGAAAATGTGCTCCTACCCTTAAATAGGCATCTTTAACTCGGGAACATTGATGAGCAGCTGGCCAGGTCTATATGGGTTGTAAAGCAAATTAATTGCGGTAGTAGCGCCAAAAAGTAATAGTGGCCATATAGTCACTGCTAAACAGAGCTGACTTTCCTATCAATGTAATTTTGTGTTACCATTGCATTTGCAGTCATACGCAGGATGTCCATATGTATGTACTTATGTATATATGTATGCATACGTATGTATGTAGGTGGTAAGTGAGCAGAAATTTTTAATGCATTTTAAGTTACAAAAATGGTACGCGATTATCTGTCGGTCGAACGAATTATATAGAATTAACATATCTTCGTTTTATCTGCCCTTGGAGTGTAGTCCGCTAGCTTAAATTAACCGTTAAGCTAGCTTGGTATCACAAAGCATACATTTCGTTTTTTAAGATATTTGCTATCTATTTATTTTGCTATTACCGTTATTTTAGCCACTTTTGGGAAAAAATTTGCAAGTCAGCCCTGAGAAGTTCAAAAATTTAGAACTATGTTTCATTTTTGCCACATATGACACACAAATGATTAGCGGAGGGCATTGTGACATTACTGTCGAAATGGCAGGTAAGTACAGCGCGGTGGAGATCCATATAAAAAATAAAAAAAATTTGAAGAAATGCTGATGCATTTTTTAACAAACACTTTCCGTATTACCCATTAACTAACTTGCTTATCTTTGCAGAAAAGACAAAAAGGGGCCCATCAAGTTGAAGCCCATCAACTGGGAGAAGGCCATAAGCAAATTAGCTGTTCACTAAGCCGCGTAAAAACCTACCGTCACACTAAAATTTGAATTAGATTAATTAATGTTGGTCTTTTTGCCGCGGGGATGGGGCTTGAATGTAGGCTAAATTCTATTTAGGAATTTAACCCACCATGAGCTAAGAGGGAAGCTCCGCATAGGGGTTGGCGAGCAACCCATTCGCGAAACGGCGCATGTGCTGTTCGTCCAATCATCTATATGAAAAGTACCGTACCGACACATTCCCAAGCCAAGGTGTTCTTGGAATCGTGCCGAGGGCTAAATGGTGCAGGAAATTTAAACATGTGCATCGCGAACGGAGTTTCCCTCTCGAATACCTGGCCGCCTTCGAGAGTAACTGTGGCCTTACCACAGTAAGGGGCCCTGCCGCGGGGGATCCCACTACTTCCCCTCCAAACTCGTAGGTTGTGGAGCTTGACGCAGTCAGGTGAAGCAACCGTAAGAAACAGAATGAATACAAACATAAAAGATAAAAACGCGCGCTGCGACACAATACCCTCCTCCGAGAAGGATAACCTGCTGGCTTCTAGCCAAGATACGACGGAGTCAGCAAGGAGTAAGGTAAGGGCCAGCCACAGTACTTCCTTACCAAGCAAGCAACAACAATAAACAGACCTATCCACAACATCGGAAGAGGCGGCAGACGGCATTCAGAGTGAGAGCCAGGCCGCAAAAAAACTTAAATCGGAGGGTGCCCTTATGAAGTCTCGCTATACGAAGGCGAGGTTCATTCTCTGCAAGATTGCTAAGAATGAACTCGCTGGAGCGACTGACGAGCGTGACGCGGCCGATAAAATAAAATACCAGCAGGTGGGCAAGGAGTATGAGGGCTTCTCCAATAAACCTAAAATAGACAACAACAGAAAAGACGATGCGACGAAGAGGAACAGGTCACAGGACGTGATCGATCAGGCACGAGACCTAAGGTGTCCAACAGCATCGAAGATCCGACAAAACAAAAGCCATTCAGTGCGGTGGTTAACCTCCTCTATGCATGGATAGACCACTAGAAAACACTAACAGCGGCAAGGTAGTCCTGCAGAACTGGGGGCAGGTGAAGGCCAAACTGTCCAAGCTTGTGCTAGACAAGCATGTAGTTGGAGCACAGGGAGGAGCTCTCCCTTCCTTCGATTCTGCAGGCGTACTGAGAGGCTATAGGGTAATCAAGTGCGACGACGGCTGGTGAAGGGTTGTCCTAGAAAGGTGCGTTGCTGAGATCAGCAGCTCACTGAAAGGTTTAAAGCTCAAGCTTATTCCGGCCAGGGACATACCCTTCCCTCCTCGCGCTCGCATTTGGCTACCTGTGATGGGCTTAAGCGGTGCAGGTGTGCTGGAATACTTAAAGTCACACAACCCTGCCCTGCCGATGGACGACTGGATCGTGAATACAGAAAAACCGCAAAAGAGCAGCGTGTCATTCGTTCTGCAGATTAACGATGAGTACCTGCCAATACTCAAAAACTCTGACAACAGGATGCGGTTCGGTCTAAGAAAGGCCAAACTGAAAACTTTGAAAGCAGACAGCAATGAAAATGAGGATGACCTAGATGAGGTCGACAGGAATATATAGCTAGAAAAGCTAGAAAAGCTCTACCAAGACGCTCTAGAAGACGACAACAAACCCAATGCCTAGAGCCATACAGGTGAATCTGCAGCACTCGAAAAGTGCTACAGAGAACTTGGATTTCTTCCTCAGGGAAGGGGAAATCGACATTGGATTTATTCAGGAACCCTGGGTCAGAGGCAATGAGGTTAAAGCGTTCGAAGACAAAACAACATCAAGATATTCTACAACAAAGCAGACGGTAAGCCACGGTCATGCATAATCACTAAAAAACACTTAAAAGCTTTTCTGTATTCTAATTTTAGTACTCCCGATTTTACGGTGGTGAAAGGGGAGCTGCAGAAATCGGCGATATACCTGGCACAGCACAGACAAACTATTGATGGGCTGCGACGCAAACGCCAGAAACGAGCTCTGGGGCAGTTCAGAGACTAATGAAAGAGGTGAGTCACTTTTTGAATTCCTATTAAACACCAACCTAGACATATGTAATGTAGGGACCACCCCAACCTTCACTTTTCCGAGCTCGGTAAACTTTCCAGGATGGGAAGAGGTCTTAGACGTTACCCTATGCACAAACAATAATTTCCAAATAGTCACAAATTGGAGGGTATCCGACAAGAGATCCTTTTCGGACCATAGCTGGATCCTCTTCGATATCAATCTTAAGCGTGAGAAACCTTTCCCATATAGAAATCCTAGAAAAACAAACTGGCACACATTCCGTAGAGTGACCCAGTCTAAACTTCACCACATAAATAGAACCATAACGTCAAGGCAATACCTAGAAAGTAAGAGCATTCGAAACTTCGTCCCGCCACATATGGCAAAACAACCTATCCTACCTGGTGGAATGAGGATCTAAGTCAACTCAGGAAAATGACAAGAGAAATCTTCAATATCTGCTACAAACACAAATACTTCAAACCCTACAAAGACTGCCTTAGGGAATACAAGAAAGCAATCAAAGAGGCTCGGACAGAGGCTTGGAGAGATTTTTGTAGTTCCATAGAATCGACCAAAGATACGGCCAGACTAGGCAAGCTTTTATCCAAGGAACACTCCTGCCCTTCCTTCTTGAAGAAAGATAACGGAGAGTGGACAAAATCCTCGGCCGACACACTGGAACATCTTGTAAATACACACTTTGGGGGTTAAGTGTGTTTTGGTTCTATTATAGAGGTAGGGCACACAGAGGCGACTGGCAGGAACTGCCTAAAGCCTAAAGACCGACCATTGTGGTAATATTCCACTCCTGCACGAGGTGCCCCTGCTTTCGACCGAAAATGGCGGATCTAGAGAGGCAAACTCGAAAAAACCCGTAATCACAGGTGTTATTCGTACCGTGCCTAAGTGATGAATGGCACTACGTCAGTGTGTCTTTTAACGGTGACCTCCAGATACCGGGCGCCCTCTGGTTGTAATTAGCCTTACCGCAACACCGGGGCACTGTTGCGGCTCGACCTCCATTCCCCTTTACTCGTGGGATTCACTTATGTCTGAAACAAACGATAAAAACAAAAACAAAGAAAAGGCAACAATGCCTTCTACAAACCAGGTCAGCAGTGACCTTTCGGCAGCCACTGTCGAACAACAACAATTGCCGCAGGCAACAAAAGGCAGCGAATGCCCGACCTCTGCCATAGCGCAATTAGAGATGGAAGTAGACGAAATGGACCTAGGGCCCATCGGGAAAACTTCCGCTCTATCACCAGAGGAAGAGGAGAAACTCTTAACTTCTCCCTCAAAAAACACAAGTTCGGCTAAGAATGGAGCGGAAATGGAAGTGAATCTGCGGCTCAGCGGTGCCGCCAGAAAGCGACTCAGGTACCACCTGGGTAAAGGTCACTCCATTGAAGAAGCGCGACAACTAGCACAGCAGCCAATGAACTTAAAGCGTCAGCGCTCCAGCAGCACCACCCCTAAGCAAAGATCTCCCAAAAGAGCTAACTTAGTGGAAAGGACAACTGACCCATCAGAAGCCGAAAGGGCAAAGGCAGCAGTGCCTAACCTGGAGGTGAAAGAAGGGACGGCTAAAATGTCCTACAAAGATGCTGCATGTAGCACCAAGCTGGGTATCATACCACCTGATTATCCGGCAACGAT